>CM039305.1:196143090-196159865 GCA_022316695.1 Camellia oleifera
ATAGCATCTGGAGCTTCAAGTGGTGGCATTGCACTGAAGGTGATTATCTGCTTTGTTTTTGTGGCATTTTCTTGTTATATATGCATAGAGTTTCTATATTATTTGTCTCAATTCCTTAAATTGTATCATTATTTTTCTATTATTCTTATTTAATTAACCCAAGTATGGCGATGGGGGTCGAATTGGTGTTCTGTGGGAGGAGTTGACTGGTGGCCATTGATGGCTTGCTAGGGGTGTATGAAGTTGTGTGTGTGTATGTGAAAGAAAGAGAGGAGAGGGATTTAGAGGCTTTGATTTTTTTTTAAAAAATTCAGTTCCTCTATGACATTTTGTCCTCCCAAGTTCCCAACAACCACGCAAAAGAAATGCTTTTCTTGGTAGTGAATGAAACCTTGAAGTGGTTATTGGGTAGCCAGTTCATTTGATGAAGTTAACCAAGTTTGTAAGGTCCTATTTGGTATCATTTTCATATTCATTTTCGTTTTCATTTTCAATGCTTTTTTGGCTTGTCTTTTATTTAGATTCGATGCCTCTGTTGATCACAATCCACACCTAAAAGTTGAAATTTGCATGACATCATTTCTAAAATGGATCATTATTCAGTTAAACTTGAAATTTATTCTCCAAATATTTTTAACAGATCAGTGGACGTGTGGGTTTAGCAGCAATGTATGGCTCCGGTTGTTGGGCATCCTCAAAAGGTCCGTTTGGGGCTCCATTTATAGTTGGTTGTTGCGTTAGTGGTGCTGGAGAGTATTTAATGAAAGGATTTGCTGCTCAGGAGTGCTGTGTCTCATCATCACTGTATGTATCCTCGTTATTCAAAAATGTTATTTTATTTTATTTTGGGAAGTATAACTACAGAATAAAAAAAAAACAAAAAGAAAATTGTATCTTAGAAACGTGCAATTTTTTAATTTATCTTTTACTATAAGGAACATTATATTTTCTTGGTACGAGGCTAGTTTAATACCGGGATATTTTTGTAAACGGCTTCATGTTTTTCTGATTTTTGCCTAGTTTATTGCTTTCTTCTATGTATTTAGTTTTCATTATTTATTTAAACCTACAAAAATCATATTCTTTGTTTCCATGTATGTATATACCCCCAGCTTGTGAATCTAACATGGTTATTATTTTTGTTGCACAGGTCGCAGGCAGGTCCGGGCTCTGCTTGCATGAAAGTTTTACGCTCTGTTATGCAAGATAGTAGCCAACATGGTACTGATAAAAGTGCCGGAACTCTAGTTGTTCAAGCCGAGGCTCCTATAACAGTGAGAGCTCCCAACCCTCAACCTTAATGGTTTTTTTGAGGAAAAAAACGGCTTATTATTTGTTTGTTTCCTATTTAGCTTCCCGGGACTTCACCTAAGCTGAAAGCTATAGAGATTGCAGCAGCCTACACTTCCCTGTCTTTTGGAATGGGTTATTTTGGAAGCTCTATGGAGCGGCCCAAGGTACTATAATCTGTTCCGAGTAATATTTCAAAGCCTTTATTGTTGCATATGAATTTTCTTCTTTAATTGATATATTTAGATCAGATTTTAAGATCACAGTGAGTTCAGTCGATCCTTGCAGATGACATTTAATGGTGAATCATCTCATTGAGAGTAAACCAATATGTTGTGTATTAAATAAGTGTGAAGTGTTCGTTAACATTTGCTATATTTAATGATTTCTTGTTTTATAATTGAACAAATATTTTATATAAGAGCATATCACAAACTGATTGGAAGAGATTTGCATTTCGTATTTGAACTATTCATTTCGTATCAGTCATAATTGTAATGGTGACATATAATAGTTTGTAGTTTGTCTTGTTCGGTTGTTCCTTTTTTTGCCTTTTCGTGTCCATATCATGTTATATTATGTTGGTTTATATTTATCTATTTTTTTGCTGATTACATGAAATGAGGCAAGCATGCCGCAATTCAAACCTAATTATGTGTTCAATTTTTTACTTATACGAAACTTATTTGTTTTATTCATCTGTTTTTATGCAGGTCTCAATTCTTAGGACTACAAAACAGCAAAATAGGACCAACATCGACCAGTTTGCCGCACGAATTGATGTTAGTGAAAGTAAAGGATAAAATATCATGTGCGCAAAGATTTTGATAAGAAATTTAAAATTTGGAAGTAAGTCAAACTGGTTTATTTATCTTCTTCTTTCAAGTGACTCATCATGTTTCAAATGGTTAGTAAAGCAAACCTAAAACCTGAAAGATGTTCATTTTTGCTCATGAGAGAGATCAGCACAATTATTTTATGGATCATTCTTCCACAACATGATAATGGGCTTGTTTGGTGTAGAAAGTTGAAAATTTGTGAAGCCTCTTTCATTGCGCTGGGGGCCAAAACCTTAAGCCTAAGTGAGCTCGCATGGTGGACTGATACGTGGGCCAAAATAGGTTTCCTATATGTGCTCGTGGCCTGGCCTCCAGGCTTAGCCTAAGATTTGAGTCGGTTTTTAAATAATTTTTCTTCACTTTTTTTTTGGGCTGGGCCAAGCTAGGTTTCAAATTCAAGGCCCAATTTCACTTGTGCTGGCTTGTCCAGGATTTGAGCTTTATTTGTGTAAAAGCCCAATGAGCTTGGGCTAGGTTGGGTTTCAAGTTCAAGGCCCAATTCTAGGCTCGGTTTAATTTGGGCTGACCTGTCCAGGATTTGGCCTGTGTCTGAGTAAAATTCCAATGAGCTCGGCCAGGTTGGGTTTCAAATTCATGGCCAGTCTCACTTGGGCTGGTCAATCCAAAATTTGGGCTTTATTTAGATAATAGCCCATTGAGCTTGGGTTGGGTTTTAATTTCAAGGCCCAATTCTAGACCTAGTCTTATTTCAGCTGACATGTCTAGGATTTGGGCTTGGTTTAGGTAAAAGGCCAACGAGCTTGGGCCGGACTGAAAGCCTCGTTTGGTAATCTTTAGTTTTAGCTAAAAAGTCAATATAAATTGTCATATTGCTCTTTCTATTTTTTCTGCACATTTTTTCGTAAAAAGTCAAAAAGTTACTAAGCCTTCGTTTGGAATAGATTGATTTTTTGATTTTTTTAGCTATTTTAGTCGGAGGCTAAAAAGTTTCGTTTGAGATAAGTTTTTTGGTTTTTTTGATTTTTATGAGAAAAAATAAAATGATTATGAGATGGATATGACACTTTGTTGTATTTGATTAAAATAATTAATTTTGTCCTATATGGCTATTTTAGTCTAAAGTAGCATCCTAAACATAACCTAAAATAGTCTGATCTCAAACGAGATTTCAAGTTTCAAATTCAAGGCCCAATTTTAGGCCCAATTTCACTTGGTTGACCCATTCAAGATTTGGGCTTTGTTTGGGTAAAAGCCCAACAAGTTTGGGCCGAATGGGGTTTCAAGGACAAAAAATTGTATGCCATTCTCTTTGATCTTTCTCAAATTTTTAAAATTGAACCTTTGAGATTTATTTGATCCTCTTAAAAATAAGATTTATTTGGAAGAAGTGATTTCACGAAAGAGTATTGATTATATATATATATATTTTTGAATTTTTTTTCGAGAAATATATTTGTATATGATTTTTTTTTGGGTTAATTATAAAAAATAAAATAAAATTAAGGTTTCACGTGTCTTCATTTTAAATCTTGGTGTTTTAATTTTGACAAATTAAATCTTAAAATTTCATCTGTATATATATATACCATTGTTGTGATTTCAAAGAAAGAGACTTACATATTTTTTTTCCTATTTTTTATTTTTATTTTTAAGTAAATGCTTTTGTGATTACTTTCTGACCCACCATTATTGTGTTCACATTCTACTTTCTTCTTCTCTGTTTGTCCTTTTCTTTCTTTCTTTTTATTTTTTTTTATTAATTACAAAAAAAATCTTAAAAATTCACGCATTTCACTTTAAATCCTAGTGTTTTAATTTTGATAAATTAAACTCTGAAGTTCTATCTGTATTTCAATGTGTTCCCTCTGTCTATCTATGTCTATATAAGGTAACAGCCAATAATTTTGGGGTTTAAAGAAAAATGTGTGAAATTTTGATTTTTTTTTTTTTTTTGTGTAATTAACCCTAATATTTATTTATATATATATATATATGTTTATAACTTATTATATGTGTATTTGTATATATAGTATACTTTTTTACATTCAAATTTTGACTCTTCTAACGATAAAATTTTGATTTCATTTCTAATTTTGATGACTATGTAAGAAGGATTACCTGAAATGTAAGAGACACGTATTAGTGTTTTAATAAATTAAGGCTATCTAAAATAGGTTACCTAAAATATAAGAGACACGGAGAAGTGCTTTAATGAATTAATGTTACTTTTAGTCATCAAAATTAGGGATGAAATCAAAATTTACTCTCTGTGTCCAATATTGATAGTCTCTTTTTGAAAATTTAGACTTTTTAAGGAAACATAGTCATTACACTTTAAATTAGAATTTTAAATAATTAATTCAAAAGTACCTTTCTATTTTTTTTTATAAATATATTTATAATTACTTTATAAGGGATAATTTTGAAAATTTTTAATTTTAAAATTTTGACTTTTCAAAGTGGACATACATTTTGGAACAATAAAAAATGCCAATAAAATGGGACCGAGAGAGTATCAGTCAAAATTTGAATGAAAAAATTGCCCATATATATAAGCACACATGTACATATACAATATGATATGTAAGTTATATATATACACACAAAAAATTAAATATTAGGGTTAATTAAAAGAAAAAAATAAAAAACTACAAAGTTTTATGCATTTTTCACTTTAAACTTCAGTATTTTTCACTTTAAATCCCAAAACGATTCTCTGTTACTTTACACAGACGGAGATGGATCAAAGGGGCACATTGAAACATAGATAAAATTTTAGGGTTTAATTTATTGAAATTGAAATACTGAGATTTAAAATGAAAAACGCGTGAAATCTGAGGATTATTTTTCTAATTAACCTTCTTTTTCTTATGCTTTTTAATGTTCACAAACATAACATCAATACAATGTGAAAATAAGGGTGGAAGTGAATTATAATAGTGGGTTTCACACGATAAATAGAAAGTAGTGACAAAGTAATTATAAATAAATGTTTTTTAAAAAAAAAGTAGTGGAAAAAACATTAAGCAAGTCTCTTTTCCAGAAATAGCAACGGTATTTATTTTATATGTGACCCATAACCTTTGCAATTTCTCAGTCATTTTTGTACATTTCACTAACAAATTCTCAAGGTTGAAAAAAAAAAAATTATGTTTAATTAGCTTTAATATAGGGAGTAGGGATGTAATCGGTTCGCAATGATGGGATTAGAAATTAAATTAAAGAGGGAACTTATTAATTATAATATTAAAAATTTTGACAAAAATATTTCACGCAAATTTTTATGATTGATTTTGAGAAACATCAGAAAAATAATGTTATTTGTAACTAGTGTATCATGGACAATACAAAAAAAATATGGATATAAGTCTTAAAATAAATTATATAATGATAATTTTTTTTTATACAAAATTTGATTAAAAATTCAATATAATAGTAATACCACGTCATCATTGATATGTGATATCACCAACTAATAGTACATAAATGCATAGCAAGTGAACCTCACATATCAAATGTAACTAACAATCCAATAAATTTCGTATCTTTATAGTGAGATTACTTATATTTGCATGTCAATAATAATGACATCAACGTTATATTCAATTTTTTTTTTATAAATAATAGGGTTAATTACACAACTAGTCTCTATAGTTTGGGACTTGTGTCACTTTGGTCCACTTTTCAATTGTGACACATTTGACCATGAATTTTGAATCTTGTTCCAAATAAGGACAATTGAAAATATTATTAGATTTTCCAAGGGTAAAATCGTCAATTTGATAAAATATAAACTAATTTGACAAAAATAAATGTCAAAAAAATATTTTTAATTTTTTTAAAATTATTTTTATCCACCAATGATAAAATTATGTAAAATTAATAAAAATTACATGATTAATTTTTTAAAATTAATTTTACATGATCATCATCCAAACATATAATAAAAATTAATTTGGTAAAAAAAAAAAATAAATGTCTAGAAGATTTAACAATTTTACATCATTTTATATTTAGTAGGTAGAAATAATTTTTAAAAATTCAAAAATATTTGTTTGACATTTATTTTTGTCAAATTAATTTATATTTTATCAAATTGACAATTTTACCTTTGAAAAATCTAATTATATATTCAATTGTCCTTATTTGGAACAAGATTTAAAATTCAGGGTCAAATGTGTCACAATTGAAAAGTCAGGGATCAAAGTGACACAAATCCCAAACTATAGGGACTATTTGTGTAATTTGCCCTAAATAATATGGTTTATAGTAGTTTCTTCATTTTCAATTAAAACAACCATTATTGTTCTTATAATTTTTTAAATGTCATTGACATTTCACTCTAATAATATTTTTGTAATTTTTTTTATTTAAAATATTTCCTTTATGTTTACAAAATTTTAAAAAAAAAAAAAAATCCCAAAATCTAGGGGAACACGTGACCCCCAGGCCTTACCTCTCTCCGTCACTGTCGATTCGATAAGGTTGGTATTTAGGTAAAAAGATTTATCAAATCGATAATGTCAGTTTTATTATTTTTGAATACTGATACAGACCGCTTCTCTCATCAAACCGCACCGAACCGGATGAAACGGTTCTGTATGGTTTAATTGGTCTAAGACTTTTTAAATTTGAGCCACTTTTAAATATAATTACTAATCTATATGAAAACATTAAATTAGCCATTTATTCAGAATTTCAAACATATCTAATCCATCCATTTACTAAATACTTTTCAATTCCTAAATTAACAAAATAAAATAAAATAAAAATTAAAAAATACTAGAGTTTCAACAATAATGAGTTAGAGTTAAGATTATATATAATAAGAGTTTATAAACTTAGGTTATAAAGATAATAGAGATAATTAATTAAGGTTAATAATTTATTATATTTATTAATATCATTATATTATTAGATTATATATATATTATAAATATAATATATGTTGAAGCAGTCAGTCTTGGTTTAATTCGATGCACAAGTGCTTAAACCGATACCGAATCAAAAATCGAGAAAAATCAAATTTAAAAACCACACACACATATTTTTATTAAAAAAAAAGAGACCAAATATAGCTAATTTGGCCCAGGTTAATTAATTTGGTTGACTTTTTTTGATTTTTCTTACCTCCTTAACAGAGAGAGAGTAGTGACAAAGCAATTAATAAAAAAAAAATATTAAAAAAAAAGCATCAAGCAAGTCTCTTCCTAGAAATTATAACAATGGTGTCTATTTTATATATGGCCCCTAACCTTTCATCACAGTTTCTCAATCATTTCTCTACATTTCACTAGCAAATTCTCAAGTTCGAAAAAAAAAATTATATTTTTTGATAATTAAATTTAATAGAGGGAGAGTAGACATAATAATAGGTTAAATTTTTGTTAAGTTAATGTAAATTAAAAAAAATGTCTGATTATATTTTTGTTTTCAATTATGTTGATAAAGAATATTTAATTAATACTAATATAATTCACTTTTTTGTGTTGGTATAAATTAAAATTTAAAATTTTACAATACTTATTTTCAATGAGAAGTTATATGTATTTTTATCCCCTAAAGTTTAAATTCTGGATCTATTCTTGATTAAAGATCCTATTAAATAATTGGATCTTTTTAGCATTTTTGTTTGGTAAAAAAAAAAAAAAAAAATCGGAACTTGATATGAAAATTTGTTTAATAAACTGTTTTTGATAATTACTTTTGGGAACAATCCTTTTTTATAGTGAAATTAAAAGTTCCTTTAAAAAAAAATTGTGTAAACATTCACCCTTTCTTATTTTGAAAATACAAAGATCATTTGATAAAAATATGTGAATTTTGACACTTTTTTCCACAAAGATTAATACGAAACTCATCTACAAAAATTCCATAGAGAGAGAGAGGGAGGGGAGAAACATTTCATTCACAAAAATGAGCAATTGGCGTGATGTGCTTGTGTGCGATATGAGAAAAGCCTCATGCATACCAAACAAAAACCATTACTCATTACAATAAGAAAATAAACATGTGCAAATTTTAATCACTAGTTTTATAATTTGGTTTTAGTGTCATTTCGACCTTTGTAATTTTAATTAATTCAATTTCAATCTTAAATTTTTTATTGTCTCAATTTAACTTAATTGACTGCAATCATGAACCTTTTTTAAAAAAAAAAAAAAATTTATGAAAAGTGCGTGCATGAGTTACACTTCTAGAAACAAAACTATAAATTTTTTTAACTATGTGAGTCAATCTCAATCATCTCATTAACGATTTTACTTCAAAAACACTAATTGACGTTATTAATTGAATCAAAATAATACAAAATTTAAAATTAAATCAATTAAAAATGTGAGAATCAAAATGATATATGAGACAAAATACAAAACTACCAATTTAATTTACCCAATAAACATTACCACTTTCCTTATCTTGATTCTAGGGAAGATCCAAGGGTACTGGTTGGCAAGCTATCAGCTTGCAACCTAAGAGAAGAAAATAAAACAAACAACAAAATCAAATCGAGGCCAAAAAAAAAAAAAAAAAAAAAAGATGGTGCAAAAGATTTTTTTTTAAATTTTTTTTTTTTATGATTGTGAGGCAAATCTTCACAAAAATAATAATAATAAAAAAATAGTTCTCAATTTGTATTGAAGGCTGTTGTTCGGACTCATGGAGTTCGCTATGAGTTTCATTCTAATAATCTAAACTGTTCATTTTGTATTTTAAATTTCCCATTATTTAGTATTTTTAGAGTACTGCTCCACATTATTTATATTATAATACTTGTCTAATTATCTTTTACAAAAGAGAAAAAACATTAATTAAATTGTAAATTAAATCATTGATCTCCATAATTTAAGTAAAGTGTCATTTTAGTAATCGTAATTTTAATTTGAATATTTGGTGTTAACAATTGAAACATAAAAAATTAAGTGCAAGATTAGAAAGATTAAAATAAAATTCAAAACAAATTATAGGGACTGACGATATAATGAATATATTAATTACACCGGTGATCTTTATAATTGATTTTAAATTTCATTTTGGTTCCTCTTTTATTTTACTCATAATATTTTTTCGTTTCAAATTCAACAATAAGTAACAAAAAAAACTAAAAAAAAATCACATTCGAAAAAGTCATATTCTAACGAAATGTATAAACCAAATCCCAAAACTATATTGATGGGTAAAGATGGGAAAGCTTCTAAGCCACCCTCTACCAACTGAGAAAAATCATGATAGAGATATGGATTCATTTAAAAACATATTAACAAACGTAGAGATATGGATTCATTTAAAAACATATTAACAAACGTAGTTGGGTTCTTCTACTAACAATATTATATTTGGGTTCTTTTATTTTTATTTTTTAATTTCTATGCTTTTTTCGCAGAGGGACAGGGGGCCAATCCATTATTGACTTCTTCTCAGCACTCAATTTCTTCTTCTCACACAAATATAGCCATTTTTGAGACTGCTAAGGCTTTTTTCACTGGAAAAAAAGTCAACAACCTCTTTGCTTTGCCTTGCTTTGCTTCTGATCCGTTGGTTTTTCTCTTTTCCTTGTGTAATCGGAAACAATGCCAATGCCTATAGCAGAGATCTTTCTCTCTGCCTTTGTCAAATTGTTGTTTGAGAAGATGTCCTCTTTTGCCTCCTCCAAATTACCCACCTTTGAAGGTATTGCTGCCCAGCTCACCAATTGGACCAATATGCTGTCTCAAATTGAAGCTCTTCTGATTGACGCCGAGGACAAGCAACTGACTGATCGAGCCGTGAACCTGTGGCTCGATGATCTCCAGGATCTGGCATATGATTTGGATGATTTAGTGGATGAGTTCGCCACCGAAGCTTTGCGACAGAGTCTCAAGGCAAAGCCTCCCCAAGATAGTTCTAGCAAGGTATGGAACGTCCTCCCTAATTTCAAGCCAAGAGATGTTATGTTTAATTTCAAAATGAAGTCCAAGATTGAGGAGATCAATACCAGATTGCACAATAGTTTTGAACAATGTTCAAAACTTAATTTGGTAAACATTAGTGTTGGAACCACATCTCTTGAGACTTGGCCAAATAGAGAATCTACATCTTCACCTAAAGGTCCCATTTATGGCAGACAGAAGGATCAAAGAAAGATAGTTGAGTTGCTCCTAGGTAGGGATGAATCAAATCGTAACCACCCTGAAGTAATTTCCATTACGGGTATGGGTGGGATGGGTAAGACCACCCTGGCTCAGATGGTATACGACGATAAAACTGTGAAGGAGCATTTCGATCTGAAAGTCTGGGTTTGGGTGTCAGATGAGTTTGATGTTATGAGAATAACAAAAGTAATTCTTGAGTCTGTGACTGAACAGCCATGCAGTTTTACTACTTTGGAACAAGTTAAAGCCAAACTAAATCAGGCTTTGGCTGGAAAGAAGTTCCTAATTGTTTTAGATGATGTCTGGAGCAAAAAATACAGTGATTGGGAAAATTTAAAGACCCCTTTCAGTAATGGAGCCCAAGGGAGTAAAATCGTGGTGACAACACGTTATGAAGACGTTGCAAGAATGATGGGAAGTGTTGAACTTCAAAAGGTTGGGTGCCTATTATATGAGGATTGTTGGTTATTGTTTAAACAACTTGCCTTTGAGAATCGAAGTATTGATGCAAATCCAAATTTGGTATTAATCGGCGAGAAAATTGTGGAGAAATGTAAAGGTTTGCCTCTGGCTATTAAGACACTCGGTGGCCTTTTAAAGTCCAAACTACGAGATGAGGAATGGAAAGATGTATTGCAGAATGAAATATGGGAATTATCGGAGGACGAAAATGACATCCTCCCTGCTTTGAGATTAAGCTACCATCATCTCCCTCCACATTTGAAGCAGTGCTTTGCATACTGCTCAATAATACCCAAGGGCTATGAATTTGCGGAAGAGGAGTTGGTCTTGTTCTGGATGGCGGAGGGTTTCATTCAGCAACAAAGAGAGAAGCAAATGGAAGACGTAGGAGGTGGGTACTTTCGGCAATTGTTGTCACGGTCTTTTTTCCAACCATCAAGTACTGGTAAAAGCTCTAAATTTGTGATGCACGACCTCATCAATGATTTAGCTCAAGTTGTTGCAAGAGAAACTTGTTTTAGATTGGAGGATAGATTGAAATATCCAAAGCAGTGCAAGAATATAAAGAAAGCTCGGCATTCATCTTACATGCGGGAGTACCATGAGGGTATGAAAAAATTTGAGATCTTTGACGAAGCCATGCATTTACGGACCTTCTTACCATTAAACTCACCATATGGTCATAATTGTTATTTGGCAAGCAATGTTCCCCTTAATCTATTGCCGAAGCTAAGACGCTTGAGGGTGCTCAATATGAGTAGATATTCCATCACAGAAGTTCCAAATTCAGTTGGAGATTTGAAACATTTGCGGTACCTTAACCTTTCCAACACCTATATTAAAGAATTACCTGAATCAGTAGGGTCTCTCTACAATCTACAAACATTGATGTTAAGAGAATGTCGAAATCTAGAAAAGTTGCCAACAGACTTGGGAAACCTAATTGACCTACGTCATCTCGATACTACAAATGCACATTTCTTACAAGAAATGCCACTGGGAATATGTAAGTTGGCTAGTCTTCAAACACTGTCCAATTTCATTGTTACTAAAAACAATGGGCTTCGGATAAAAGAGTTGGGGAACTTAATTTATCTACGGGGGAATCTTTGCCTATCTGGATTACAAAATGTGGTGAATCCTCTAGATGCAAGGGAGGCGAATTTAAATGATAAGCAAGGCTTAGATGTGTTATCGATGGGATGGAGTGTGACCTCAGATGATTCACGGGATGGAAGAGTAGAAACAAAAGTGCTTGACATGCTACGACCTCATAAGAATTTAAAAGAGCTGCGTATCAAAGGCTACCTTGGTACAGGATTTCCGACTTGGATAGGAGATCCTCTGTTCTCCAATATGGCTGACCTAAGTTTAGATAATTGTGGAAATTGTGCATCCTTGCCACCACTCGGACAACTACCCTCCCTCAAAAAGCTTTACATTAAAGGAATGAGAGTACTAAAGCATGTCGGTTGTGAGTTCTACGGGCAAGGTGGTGTTCAACCTTTTCCGTTACTGGAGACTCTAAGCTTTGAGAATATGCTAGAATGGGAGGATTGGTATACTTTTGGAGATCACAAGGAAGTTCAACCGTTCACTCGTGTTAGTGAGCTCTCCATCAAAAATTGTCCTAAACTTGTTGGAATGTTGCCAAGTGATCTACCTTGTTTGAATAAGCTACAGATCTCGAACTGCCCCAACCTCTGCGGCATGATGCCCAAGGATCTAGCTTGTTTGAATAATCTAGAGATTTCAAAGTGCCCGCAATTCCTAGTTGAAGGTTCCAGCATTAGCCTCCCGTCACTCTCCTCGATAGCTATGAATGACATTCCTCTAACAAGCCTTGAAAAGGTCCTTGAGATGAGGAGTATGGTTGATGATGAAGTGATATCGGCAAATGCAAAGTCTAAGCATCCGAGTTCAATAACTTCCTTGAGCATTGAGAGGATTAAGAAACTAGAGTTCTTGCCGAAATGGGTTACTCATGGGCTGATGGAAGTCGAGGAATTGCAGATTAGAAGGTGTGAAGAACTGAAGACACTGTGGAAGAATGAGGCGAGAGTGCAACACAGTCTCCCTGCATTCCGACGTTTGAGAATTGAAGACTGCCCCCAGCTTGTTTCATTGTTTGAAGAAGATGAGGATGAAGAAAATGAAGGGCAACATCAGCAACAACAAGAAGAGGGACTCCCTAGCATAGTGAGGCTTGAGCATCTAACAATAATTAATTGTGAAAAGCTGCTGGATAAACTGCCACGGCTGCTACATACCTTCACTTTTCTTCGAGAGTTGTATGTCTGGAAGTGTCCAAGTCTCGGCTCTTTTCCCGAGACAGGTTTTCCGTACACGCTGAAAAAACTTGATATACGTGATTGTGAGACTCTGCAATCCTTATTCGGGTGGATAACGCAGATTAATGACAATAATCTTGAAGTGTTATGGGTTGAGAATTGTCCATCTCTTACGTGGCTGATTTCGTGCAGAGGTGGGGGGCTACCACCCACACTCAAACAGCTTCACATTGCGGGGTGTGCAAAGTTGGAGGCACTGCTAGCAGAGGAGGTGATGGAAATTAACTGTCCATCTCTTGAGTCTGTTTGGATCAGTGGTTGTGATAGGCTGAAATACTTGCCAGATGCCCTTCCTAATAATAATAATAATAATAATCTCAGGAATCTCAGTGAATTGGACTTATCTGGGTGTAAGAATTTGGAGTACATTCCGGAAGGATGGTTCCACTCCGCAACAAATCTGAGAGAATTGAATATCAGGGGATGCAAAAAACTGAAGGCCCTACCACACGGATTGCAGAGCATCAACTACCTCACTTCTCTTCGATGGCTGGAGATGGATATTTCACAATGGAACAACAACTTCAAGAAGATTGGTTTGCACAGTTTATCCTCTCTTACATCACTAGCGTTGATTGAAGGCAAAGAAGAAGAACATCGGGTGGGTTCCAGCTTTCCGATAGATGGGATGTTGCTGCCCACCTCTCTGATCTATCTTCGCATCGAGAATTTCCGAAATCTGGAGAAGCTATCTTCTAAGTTGTTTCAAAACCTCGCCTCTCTTGAACTACTTCATATCTGGGATTGCCCTAGTCTCAAATCTTTACCAGTGCAAAGGCTGCCTCCCTCACTTAAGGAATTGCTGATCAGGGGAAGTCCCAGACTAACAGGGAAGTGTGAAAAGGGTAAAGGCAAATATTGGCCCCACTTAGCTCACATTCCTAAAGTCTTTCGTTTATGATGATGATGGGCACCGCAAAGCAAGCAGTCAAATTAGCAGGTATCAAAACAGAAAATAATTTGATAAATATAAACATTTAAAAATTATTTTCAGATTTTAAAAACAAATCGTATGAAAATCTGTAACTGTTTTATTATTATTATTATTATTATTATTTATTTTTTTACTTTTACAGACTTTAAAAAACTTAATCAAACAATCTAATTGCTAGCAAAGATTTCGATTTGAGCATTGCTAATTTTTTAAGTCTTTTGCTTATCAATTTTCAAAAAAATTTGAATGAGGAATCACTCAAATATGCAATTCATCTTATTTTCAATTTAATCAAATTTTTTTGGACAAGGAAGTTATTTTCAAATTCATATAAAAATTTTAAACAAAATGAATTTGTATTTTGAATTAATAAAAAATATTTTTTAAAATAATGAAAAAAAAATATGTTAAATTTAAATTTGGAGGACCATTATGGGATGTGTAAATAATTCTTAAAATTTTGTTTGGTTTTGGAGTTTCCAAAAATAGTTTTAAATTTTTAATTTGTATTTTTTTAGCCTTCGTTTGGCAATTACTTTTTAGTTGGCTTTTCAGCTTCTTTGATTTTTTTAGCCTGAGACTTTTTTATTCATTTGGTATTCTTGATTGGCTTTTTTGGCTTTTTAGCTTTGGAATTGTGGATTTTTTTGTCTTTTTGTAATTTTTTGACTTTTTTTTTTTTTTGTCATTTTGTGATTATTTAGCCAAAAATAAAAACCAAACACCACCTTAATATATTGGCTAATTTGTTTTATTTTTTTTATTTTATAGATGCATCTAATCTACATATACTTAAAAATTTTTAAAATTAAAAAATCTTTAAAAAATTTAATAAATACAAAATGCATACAAAAATGTTTCAAATTTGTATATTTGTTAATATTTAGTGATTTTTTAAATGATTTTTTTTCATAAATTTTATACTTTTTAGGTGTATTTAGATTGAGTGGAACTAAAAACTTAAAAAATATTGATTAAAATATTTAAAAAGTTCACTAAAAAGAGTAAAATGTGGATTGAAACTTAAAAACTATTTTTGAAAACTCCAAAACCAAATAGAGTTTTAAAAATTATTTCAAATTCTAAAAATTAGAGTTTTGGATTTTCAAATTTCTAAAAACTATTTTTAGAATATATAGCCAAAGAAATTTTTAGAAAATTATCTTTCAAAATAATTTTTTATTTTTTATATTTTTAGAAGGTGTGAAAACCAAACCTTAGTTTTTTGGGTTTTTGGGCTAGTCATTAATAAATTATTTTTGTATTTGTTAAGTTGTTGCCTGTCTAGTGACTAGGGAAAAGTCAGATTGAAAATGATTAAGCCAGTACAAATTCTTATTGAAGGAGGAATTTTTTGGCTGGTCAAATGAGGGTACTGTTAAAAAAAAAAAGAAAAGGAAAGAGAATGAAATGCTGTGAAATTATGTAAGTGGTTTGCAAATGCTTAGAAAAATTAAACAATTTTTTTGTTGTTGTAAGAGCTAACTTAAAAGGTTACAAACAAATATACGCATATCAGGAATCCAAATTTCATTTTGGTGAGTTGTTCTGATAAATATGGAAACTGAAAACAATTTTAATTGTATAGTTGGAGTTGTTACATTTTTTGTATGAAAAGAATTCAGAGTATTAAGTTTTATCAATCTATAAGAGATTATTTGATATAGAAATGCGCTTTCAAGGATTTGAATACAAAGAAAGGCTTATTCCGATAGATTTCCTCGTCTGCTTTTATTTCCCGAGGGAACCACAACAAATGGAAGAGTTCTCATTTCTTTCCAACTTGGTGCATTTCTCCCGAGATATCCTGTCCATCTAGTGATTGTTCGCTATCCCCATGTACACTTTGACCAATCTTGGTAAGAATTTTCTTTAGTTGAAAGCCGTTTTGGTGTTGTCGTTTGTAATATCTTTACCTAACTTGCATCATATGGCCTTTCATTTTGTTTAGGAGAAATATAGCTTTGGAAAAGCTCATGCTTAGAATGTTCAGAGTTTCACAATTTCATAGAGGTATTTTGCGTGAGTTTTTATTTATCTATATTTGCATATACTGAAAACGTAGTGAGTTTGGCTTCCCCCACTATTTATTTGTAAATTTTTGGGTAATATGGTGTATGAGATGGCAATTCATATATATAGGTTGTTATAGTGATGCCCCAATTTGCTATTTTTCTTTTGATAACTAAGTCACTCTCGCAGATCATCAATACTGATTATTCATCAATATTGCATTTATATGATTTGTCCCTGACTATATTATAATTTGAATTTTGGTTACTGTATGTTGTAAAAAGCTGAATGAAGTCATTTATTAAATTGTACAGGTAGAGTACCTTTCTGTTGTTTTATCCCCTTGAAAATCAGTAGGAAAATGCTGCCCATTTTGCTCAGAGGGTGAGTCGACATTATTTGATTATTCTTTGTTGCCTTGTTGGCTTTAGTTGATATTTTAATATTAAGCATATTCTTATACATCAAAGTTTTTAATGGGCACATTACGTATAATTTGTTAATTTTTTGTATATTGTTAACATGTTTTGTATTTCATATGCGTAATCTCCTAACCAATTTAGAGCCAGTGGATGTTTAACACACCGTAACTACTGTAATTGAATTTGTGTGATGTTATGTCTACTGCATTTGTGTGTGGAAGCCTGCCCTTTTTTTTTTTGGCATCTATGCACAAAGAATCAGCCAATTGATGATTCCTGGTCTTTGGATTTCAAGTAATATTATATATATACAGGGATCAAAATTTTCGATTCGGTGTGTCATTTCAAATAGTACAGAAACAAAACATCTAGGA